>CM029488.1:16427891-16467072 GCA_017140395.1 Eucalyptus lansdowneana
TGGACCATCTGGAAGTATCCGAAGAGTAGGGGGTCAGTTAAATGATTCAAGTAAGAGCAATGTTTCGATACAAATAAAAAATAAGAACGATGTAAGTTTTGACTTGGAGTAATGTATTTCGCATATATTCCAATTTGAGTGGGTGATACACTTGTCTACATCAATAGAGACTTGGACATGTTAATATACATGCAACCATCCGTGAATGGGATGTGCTAAGGTACAAAATGTTCCACTACCATACAATTCTATTATTATTTGAATAAGTCTTGTGGGGCTATCATACCATCACCGATAGTGAATTTTATACTCGAACATGTATGAATTTTCTTTTTTTGTAACCATTTTGACAAGATAGCATTTCTAAGGGATAGTTGTCAAAAATTTTGTAAATTAATCATATAATGTAATCAATTCAATTTAAAGTTTCCAATTTGATTAATCTAGTTCTAAACATTTTAATAAATATTTAATATAGTTCTTTCGGGTATTTTTGGCTTGAAATTTTTGAGTTTAACTATTTTTTTGTTTTTTTTTTAAATTTTATGAATTTTTCTTTTTTTTCTTTTTCTTTTGCTCATGGCCAGTCGCTTGCCAAGGCCATGCTTGCCTAGATCTCGGGGCGAAGCCATCGCGCCCTTATAGGCCAAGCCTCGCTTGTAGCCGCAAGCATGGCCTTGGCCCTTGCTTGTGGATGTCGCCGCCGCCATTGTCCATGTTAATAATTTCTAGTCAAAATTGGTTGGATGTTTTAATTGGCAAAAAGTGAAAATATTTAGGACTCAATTAGTAAAATTGAAAAGTTTAGGATTTAATTGACGAAAATGTAATAAATTTAGGACTTTTTAGATAATTTGCCTACGCAAAAGCAAATTGCCAAATTGTGAAGTTGGATCTCTGTGTCGATAGGAATGAATAATTTTCTCTGGAGACTCCCATAGTCAATGCATGCATGCATGTTTCTCGTCATAGAATATTGTCCCCTCATTGCATGGTTGACTGAGCAGTCCTTGTCGAGTTCAAAAATCACCTCCCAACAGTAACTACAAGGCGAAACGTTAGGTTATCTTTAAGGAAGCAATGTCATAGTGTAGTTTGCTAATGACGTTCCAACTGGCTAGACAAGTAAATTGACTAAATCCTCCCAGATGGATTGATTTTTCTTCATCCATCGAGAATTATAATAATAGAAAAATGTAATATTCTATACAACATCAAATGAAGAGTACATACACTTATTTATAGATTTTACATAATAACTATCTCAATTAACAAATCAAGATCAATAAAAAAATATATACAAATCCACAGAATAATACATATAATTATAGACTATCTTAATTGAGAGATCTACTCCAACCCCATTTAGTGAGGTTGAGGTTAGTTGAGAGCTTGTCGAACACATAAGGCAAGGCAAAGGTTTAAGGGGTCATGATGGTCACACCCTAATGCAAGATCTTCTCCCTCTAATTTAAGAGAACTCGTGCTGCAACAAGTGTTGACAGTGGTTTGTGAGTTATCGGCGTTCTCTGGAGATCCATGCTTCAAGACGCTCGATCCCTAGTAGCTAAATTAATTCCAAGATCGTGTTGCATTACTTCTTAGTCATATGGAAAAGATCTTTCCTCCTGGATTCTTAAATGTAACGTTTCACCTGATCATTCACTTAGGAGATGAAGCGAGCTTGGTGGATCAACACAATCTGAATTCATGTATCCTATTGAAAGGTAATTCTTCCCTCAATTTAGTCTCTTCATGTCCTTTTCATATGCATACTAATCTAAGCTATATGTAATGGATTGTTAATGGGGTTTAGGTCCAATATTCTCAATAAATGTTATGCGGAGGATTGATTGTCTAGAGATACATTTTGAGAGGGTTTTTGACCTTTTGTTCTAGATATATTGATCTCGAACATACATTAGTTGATTAATCCTATAGGAATGGCATGATGAATTTACATGTTTTTTAACGTCCCATACACACGTACCATCATTGGAATGTTTGTAGAGGAGCATACCAGGATTCCACTAGGACAGCGTAAATCCCAATATGCTCAGGCCATTTCCCAAATCGTCCCTAATTGCTCAGGGATGATTATTAAGTGTCCCAAACAGGCACGAAAATTGTCCCGATCTGCATGGTTTCGTGAAGTGAAGGCAGAAACAAATTTTAACTTTTTGAAGCTCACCATCGTTGGGGTTTAACATGGAACTTTCAAAGCTCACCTGCTGAATTTAATTGCATTTGTTGACAAGTCTTGTGCATGACGTGGTGCATGGAGCGGAGATAAAAGAGGCCACGTCAGTTCAAAGCAAAGAAATGTATTTGCCGTCAAGTACAAAACCCTCCTCGCTTGAGTGACTTATTGGGATATATGCATGGAGTAACCTTTATTTTAATTTTTCTCATATCCCTTGCGATGCATGCGGTTTGACTTTTTGTTCAATTTTAAATACTCGAAACTTTCATAGTATAAAATATGTTTTTGCAACATAAATTAGAATATAATTTTTTTCATAATTTTTGAAAATTCGAGTTTTATTTTGCATTTCCAAGCGTCTGATCTACATATGTTATTTTTGTGGCATTACTTTTCAGGTCATTGTTATCATTCCCGGACTAGTTAGAAAGCTTTTATGAGCAGCTCGAGTAAGAGCGAAGTAAGTTTGACTTTGAATAATGTGTTTCGCATATATTCCAATTTGAACGGGTGAGACACTTGTCTGCATCGATAGAGACTTAGATATGTTAATATACAAGTAACCATTTATGAATGGGATAGGCTAAGGTGCAAAATATTCCACCAACATACGACTTTATTAGTATCTGAATAAGTCTTGTGGGGCTATCATACCGTCCACTTGAATTTGAAATTTGAACATGTATGATTTTTTTTTTTTTAACCACTTTGACAAGATAGGTTTTTCAAGAGATAATTATTCAAAAATTCTTAAACTTAACGTACGACAACTAATTTGATTATAAACTTTTTAATTTGGTCAATTTATTCCAAAACATTTTGATGATGATTTTCTAATATAGTTCTTTTGGCCAAATTTTAACCTAGAATTGCTTACATGATGATTTAGTTTAGTCAAGACTGGTTGTCTGTTTATATAGCATGAGTGGTATTGACGTAGACAATTTTTTTTTATTTCTTTTAAATTTTCTAAATGTTGACTATTTTTTCTTTTTCCCTTTCTTTATTTTCTTTTTTGATGGCTATCTTCGGCCATTGATAGAGGATGATGAAACTACTATGGGAGGGGGGTTGATGAGTTTGATGCCTCCACAAAACAAAGTTTCAATTTGCGAGCGACTCTTCTCTGAGAGTCAATGATTTTCCTGCTAATGCTAATCTTATCTAGTAGGAGTACGAAGGGACGCCAACACACTGCATTTACTTCTTGTGCTGATTTGACTGACTCTAAATGGTTTAGTTATAGAAGAAAGATTTCTCATATGAGACACAAGCGATTATTAAATCTGGGTCATCCTTTCCAAAACGAGAAGCAAGCTTGATTTTTACTCTTATAAGAAAAAAATTTCCTCCCAGATTCTTCGCTACCATTATGGTGCACCTGATAGATGAAGCAACCTTCGTGCATGGGTGCAATTAAATACATGTATCCTATTGAAGGCAATCATTCCCTCAATTTAGCGTTTCTTAACATCCTTTATACACAAACATCATCTATGTAATGGGTTATTAATGGGGTTTGAGTCTGAAGTTCGCAACAAATGTCATGTGGAGGGATCAATTGTTGAGGAATACCTTGTGAATGAGAGCGTTTGACTTTTTGTTCAAGATATTGTGATTGCAAAGATACATTGGTCGATGGACTCCACAAGAATGATAAAAGTGAATTCGCATGTTTCCTAATGTCCCATACGCACATCCCATCTTTGGGACGTTGGTAAGGCGTCTATGTATTCCATTGGGATGGTGCATATCCCTACGCGCTCAGTCTATGGATGATCATTATTTGCTTTAAGCCTAAACTTTATTTGACGTGCTGCAGTTTTTCTGCGGTTGGTGTCCATATTTCTAACATAAAACGGAAATAAAAGAGGCCGTGTTAGGTCGAAAGAAAAGATTAGTATCTACCGTCAATGTAACAAAACCCCCTCACTTGGGTTCAAATTCAACCAAAATCTAGAACATACTCATGACTCATTGCAATTGGAAAATTTCAGTCTTTTTCGACGATGACTAGGTACAAAATAATCACCGATCTGCATGCTTAGTGCTCCACTCGGACGTACTGTGTACTTGGGAAATCCAGGAGACAAGTACTTGGGTTCATTTTTATTTGCTGGGTAAATAAATCATGCTAAATTTGGTACCAATTTACTAAAAATAATAACATGCCAAAGCAATGTATAAAAAATATAATTTTTTAATTATAATTGATTATGTAGACCACATCATTTATTAAAAAAGAAAAAAAAAGTTTATTAGGATATTTTTGGTATAGTTTGTATTTTAACTTTTTCTGAATCTCTAACTGAACACATCTGAAAAGATAAAAGAATTATCTGACTTTTTAGAAGCAAAAATTAAAAACAAAGTCGTGCATGGATACGTGCATGTCCAGACGTGTCTGATCTACGTGCATAAATTTTTGGTATCACTTTTGAGCAATATCTGACAAGTGGTTTTTTTTTTTTTGGTCAGAAATATCTGGACAAGTTAAAGTAGCTTTTGTAAGCAGCTCCAGTAAGAGCCTTGTCTAGTTGACTTTGATTAATCTATTTCAAATGAATTCCATTGTTCGTGGGTGAAACACTTGTCAAGTCGATAGGAATCGAGCTCGATTGGCCAAGTTGAGTTCAAGCTCCCCTTTATTGAGAAAGAAAAGGGCTTGCGGCTGGGTCCTAGGGCTGGGCCTAGGCCCAATCAATTGATCCTTTGACCGATTCATGGGCTGGTTCATGGGCCAGCTCCTCTTGGCCAGGCCTGTGGCCAGTCCTTAGGCCAGTCGATCGGTTCCGTGGCCGATCCTTTGGCCAGTCCAAGGTTATGTATCACAAGTCATGGTCAATTTGAAATTAAACCTTGTTGAGTACATTCTATCCATGGCCAATTATTGGTTGTTTTGTAATCTTGTGGGATCGATCAATTCGTTCCAACTCACGGTCCTCTTTAATTGACTCATGATCGTTCATGGCCGGTACAACGACCAAACGAAATAACCTACGATCGGTATATCGATCAAGCAAAATCAAGCCATGACCGTCCGCCGATCCACGATAAGACGTGATCGTCCCACAATCAATCTTTATGGTCGAATAACTTTTCGATGATTTGGGACTATATTGAACAAATTAATTAATGTTGATAATTTATGACATTTATTCTTAAATAAATATCTATAAGGGGAAGACTTTGGCCGTCTCTCTTGCTTTCACATGTCACTCTTGCTCCTCCTGTGCAGACGTACAAGAGCAAAAAGTCTCTGTCCCCTTTCTTCTTTTCCTTCATAAATGCATGAAACTGGACCACTCACCTAACAATCATCTCTCTCTCTCTCTCTCTGAACTCCTCTCTGAATCCTCTGAATGATGGCGAATCTCTTCTTGGCTCAATCTCTTTCTCGGTGCTTGTCCTTCTATGCATTACTAACTTCGTTGCCGCTGCCACCACTTGTCTGCCCGACGACGAAGGTGAAACCCACCAATCTTTGTATTGCTTTCCTCGTTCCGTTCCTTGTTCCTCCTCCTGTTTTTGGCTGGCGCCTTCACCAAGCTGTATTTGCTTGTGCTTCCTTTCTTAACGAATAGAAAGATGTTCATGCATACATGCAACCTCAGGTGCATGCAGGCAAATCTGACATCGTTTTGCGCTTCTTATGCATGATATATTGGGCGGTCTCTTTGCCTTGTTCGCCTCTTTTCTCTTCCAGTGGCTGCGTTGGAAGAAATAGCAAAGACATTAGGAAAAAGCAACTGGGATTTTGATTTAGATCCATGTAGCAAAACAGGGGTATGGAGTGACCGATTACCGCTAGATGACACTAATAACGACGTCGTCTGTGACTGTACTTCCACCTGCGGCATCGACAACACCACCATTTGCCATGTCACTAAAATGTATCTCTCTCTCTCTCTCTCTCTCTCTCTCTCAATAAATTGAAGAGAAGAATCTCTATTTCGTGAATTTTACAATTCTTTTTTGGCCTCATTATAAGGTTAGCTGGCTGACGTGGCGAACATGGAGCCAATATTCTGGGCACCATTTTAGCATTTCACCGAAAAGATCAGCTTATATTTTTAGGTCAAAATGTATTGAATACAAAAAAGAACATGGAAATTCATCGGATTGGGGAATCAAAATGAAATTTGGCTTGCAAAAGCCAGTCAATTCAAGGATCGCTGTTGAAACTTACTTGTGAAAGTAATCCACACTTGTGAATAGTTATTCTCGTTTTTGAAATTCAAAATCATACGGATGAGATGAAATGCGAAGAGAAAGAATAGAAGAGACATCGCCACTTGTATTTTCTATCATGTCCTAGTTATATGATTAATTTCTCAAACTTTCATTTTTGACAATGAATTACCTCTAAACAAAATATGAAAAGTTTTATTAAGGGTAATTGGCTAAAAGTGTTTTTTGAACGGTTAGGAGATCTTTAAAGTTTTTGATAAAGCAATAAAATTTCAATTTAAATTAGTGGAATTTAGAAGCGGATGCTTGATTTTGTATTAAAATATTAAATAGTAGATAAATATCATCTTGACAATAGATGATCATTTATTGTATTAAAATTGTTAATACAATAATAATAGTTGCTTATCATTAAGTACGATTATCCAAATTGTCGTAATTTGATTTTGTATTATTCCCCGTACAATGATGTTTATTGCTAATTAAATGAATAAATGCTCAAATTTCTATATAATTATCATTTCAATCATGCTATTAACCATAGGCAAACCACTCTTCTAATATAGAAGGGGAAGGTGGGGGTTCAAATCTTCATATTTTCAGGTGGGGTGGGGGACGATAGAGTTTGGTGAGAATGAAGCACTCCCACGCTAGGAGAGCGAAAAAGTCAGAGAGTGTTAGAATAGAAATAAAGAGGATTGATAAAAAAATCATGCTATTGTTTATTTAATCAATTACTATTAATAATAGAATAACATAATTGTTTTTATGTTGAAAACAAATCACAATGGAATAAAGCCTTCGTGTCATTGTGAAAACAGATTTCTGAAGAAGCAGTCTCTGAACGGCACTCTTCCGCCTCGACTGTCCAGATTGCCTTTTCTCGAGAACTTGTAAGCACTCTCTCTCCATTTTCGATCTTCTTCTTCTTCTTCTTCTTCTTCTTCTTCATCGTTATCGTCACCGCCGTCTGTCTCTATAAATAGTGACGTCAGCTGGAACTACCTGAACGGCACGATTCCTAAAGAATGGGGCTCTACGAAGTTGCTCAACATGTATGTGCTTCTCTCTCTCCCCTCTCTCTCTCTCTCTCTCTCTCTCTCTCTCTCTCTCTCTCGTGTACCTTCTATTGATTGGGGGAAACGCGGAGTGCAGTTCTGTATTTGGAAACCGATTGACTGGTCCAATCCCAAAGGAGCTGGGAAACATATCCACACTAGAAGTTTTGTAAGTGACCACTCATCCCGACGCTGGCGTTTGGCCTCTTCGCTGTTTTAAATTTGATTGATAGTTTCAAGATTTTAACATTCTCATTCTGCTCAGAGTCGTCGACATCAATCAGCTCTCTGGACCTCTGCCTCCAGAGCTCGGGAACTTGTCCCGGTTACTTCGATTGTGAGTCTCGGGATGCAAATTTCTGTATCATTCATCCAGTTATTTATTCGCTGATGATTTTGTGTCGGGCGAGGGGAATTTATTAATTGGAGTGATCTGTTGAGAGATCAGCATTCAAGTTCATTTGACCAATGTGATACCATTGTGTTTTCTTGTTTCAGGTGCCTTTCGTCAAATAATTTCACTGGGGAGCTGCCTCCGAGATTTGCTAAATTGGGGGCATTGCAGGAGCTGTTAGTTTCCAGATTCCATAAACTCTGCTAATATATCTAGATACTTCTATTCTTTTTTCTTTATATGAATCTCGTGGTTTAACGCACTGTAGGCGACTCAGTGATAATAATTTCACGGGACAGATACCTGATTTTATTCAGAACTGGACAAATCTCAGCAGACTGTAAGGCTTAATGCTTCTTCACCTTTTAAGTCGGTCTCTATAGATATACCCCCAAGATACTTCAATCTATGAATTGTCTCATCAGGGCTATTCAAGCAAGTGGATTGCAAGGGCCAATTCCCTCCGGAATCTCACTTTTGGAGAAATTGTCCGACCTGTCAGTATGGAAGTTTGGCATTTCAATCTCATATCTCCTTTCTTTAAAATGGTATCAATCTAAGAAAGTTTCCTATTTGATTTTGATGTGCAGGAGAATAAGTGACCTTGATGGACCCGAGTCCCGAGTTCCAAAACTTAACTGTAAAGATATTAAGACATTGTGAGAGAATTGCCCCCTCCACAAATGTTTTTCTTAATGCAAGAGAGCCAAATCGTCTTAGCAATGTGACAATATCAGTGCTTTTTTCTTATAGGATTCTGAGGAGCTGCAATCTCACGGAGTGCTACCTGATTATTTAAAAGGAATGACAAACCTAAACACATTGTGAGTTGAAAATGACTTACCCCTTTTCCTTGTCCTAGCAGAATGATAAGCTTTCCCTTACTGAGTGAAATTTCTACTAGTTTACAGTTGACTATTGGTTGCAGTTAAAGAGGCCATTTAAGATAGCTTGCGTCAGCTGTGCCATACTCACTTCAAGGGTGTTTTGATCTTTTCTGTTGATATTGATGAATTGTGAATCGTGATGTGGCACTTAAGTGCCTGGTGATTGTGGGCCTCTGCCGTAGACTGTACAGTTTCTCGCAGAAGTATATGGACTTTGTCTCTCTTGGTTTTCACTTTTCTAGGAATAGAAACGACGAGAGTTCTTACCTTGGGTGTGTTTCCCATTTTGTGTAATTTACTAACTTCAATGGAGGCTTCTAGTAGTTGATCATCTGGAAACTTTCCTTCTAGTGGTTTGCAATATCAAATCTCAGCCCCACAATGTCTAACTGGAGTTTTATGCCCGACTGTTGTATATTTGTCAGCCATAACATTCTCTGTTTGAACAAGAGCATGGCTTCAAATGCATCTCTACACAAGTCAATTCTTCTCATTCATTTGGTCATGTATGTAAGATTTTACAAATGCACTGTTGACCAGCAGTTTTTTGCCATTCTGTCCTCTTCAGCGATCAATGCTTATTGTTTTTGTGACATTTTGAATAATGGAGTTTCTGTGGTTCTGGTGAATTATCATATACTCCATTTCCTTTTCTTTAGGTTCAAGTTCAACAAGGTTGTAATTTCTCCATCCATAATTATATTGGGCTGCAGAATCATGCTTTCCTTCTTCTTTTCTTTTTTAAATCCTTTCTTTTTTTAAATCCTCACTTTATTTTTTATTTTTTAATCACTGAAGCTGATATTCTACTTTCTAAGCAGCCTAGTATTTAGTCATCATCCCTTTATTCATGAATCAAATGTTATGGAGGAGATCTGTTCAATAAATAATGATGTGCTTTAGTTTTGTTCCTCTTAGATAAATGGAATTCAATTTGAACAATACCAGGTTGCATTCCGAGGATGCATTCAATTTAGTGCCTGAGTAGCATTTCAAATTACTTAAATTGAAATTTCCAAGTCGTAAATTTGATTTACAGCAGAATTTTTGTGTAATTACAACGTGCAACCAAATTGATGAACATGGATTTTATGCAGTGAATGCCTCTGCGAACGAATGTTTAGTAGAAGGCATAGGCAACCGGGCAGTTGACCTGTATATCTAAACATCTGAACTGGACCTGTAGGTTCATTGATGTAGCCTGTGTTTGTGCAATCCTCCAAAGTATACTCAAAGAGTGTCCAGTTGGAGTCAGTTTTCTCATAATAGTCATCTTTTTTCCATTCGATTGTTTTGCAGAGACCTCAGCTTCAACAAACTGACTGGCAACCCTATCTCCTTCAGCAACCTGGAAAAAATAAATAAAATGTAAGTACTTTGATGCTTAACATAGGCTTCTTTTTCGAGTTTTGTCTGGGAATCTAAAATCTCAAGTTGTTCCAGTGGCCAAGCAATAGGCAACTCTTACTGTAAAGTACTTGAGCTATCAATGGAACTTAGACGGCGATAACATGTCTAGTCTGTGACCCTTAAAGGCCTTGTGTCTTGAATGATTATTATTTCACCATCCAAATTTTACAATGATTTGGAAAATCAATATATGATATTTTCAAATAATTATTTTGGCGGGACTCTAGTCTTGGAGCAGACACAGATCGATGATATTCTGTTGCTTAAAGAGCACAATTCACAAGTTTCAACAGAGTTACTTGTTTATGCTGGAGGAGATAAATGGATCTGTGTTACTTAAATATTTGACAGTTGTATGTGTATGTACTTAATGCATGTCCTGTGTGCCAGTTTTGTGATGTATAGGAGATTTAAAGATAGCAAAAGTCCTTAGGCTCTCTATTTGGTTCTTTCCACAATAATGGCCATAGATTGCTTGGTAAGTGCAGTTTGTACGTGCTACCTAGAAGGTCTGCAGGTAGGACCTTGATGCCTTGTCCCTAGTCCTGAAAATGATAAGGAACTATAGTCTTAATCTTCTTGGACTGTTTAACAATGGTACATCTATTCACCTTTTTGCTCAACGATTGACTGTTTGACATTGGCACATCTTTCCTCATTATTTATTTTATGTCTTAGAAGGACAAGAACATTATCGCAAGTATATAGTTAATGAGCTAGCATGACAGTATCCTTCATTATGTTGAGCTTTCTGTAACTAGTTTTATGGCAACCCATGCTCTCCAAGTTTTGCTAGGATCAAGTTTTTCCTCTGTCATTGATTTCCTTTATCTCTCATCTCCAGCTGAAAGCTCTATATTGATATCGTGAGTTAATGGATTTTTTCTAAGGCCTCCAATAATTAAATGTTTTAATTTGCTAAATGATGCATAGGTATAAATCTATAATTTTTCGGTTTGAGTTTGTAAAGCACACGAGGAACTGACTCAATCAAATAATCTTGTTTAGCTATCTGACTGGAAACCAATTGACTGGAGAAGTGCTTAAGTGGATCCTCGAGAAAGCAGAAGATGTGTAAGCTTTGCTGCCTGAAGAAAATGTCTTGTTTGATTACGAATTTCCATCTAGCTCTATCTCACTAATTTTGCACTGTAGTAAGCAATTCTGCATTCCCATCTTGCATGTTTATGGTTTGTAGCCTATAGATTTAAATGGAATCATCATAGGTACCTTTCTCCTTGTTGGGATCTGTTTTTTGGAAAGTTATTGTCGCGACCAATTTTTTGGGTGAACCACCTAGGTTTGGCTAATGGATTATTAAGTTTGATTAACTCCTCTCCCCCAAGCCCATACCAATTCCGCGACTTATGTTCAAGTTCTTAACATGCAGATAGATTTTATCTAGGAGTCGCCACTAATCTATTTTTGGTAGGTCGATTAAAACCCGTGAAAGAATCTTAGATTCACTTTACCTCTACGAACCGCATACTATGCGCATTTTGCCTCGGTTACGCTAGAATTCTCTAACGCCTTTCGTACCTTTCTTTTAATTTGAAAAATGTTTGGCAGTAGCTTGGATTGATTTTAAATCTATTTCCCTAACATACGCTAGGCAATCACGCGCGCACAATCCATCAATTTAATACCCAATAAAGCAAATAGAAAATGCGACTTACCTCGCATAACGAAAGATCTCCGAATGTTAATTCAAAATCCACATCAACAACCTCGGATATGGCTTAATTAACACGCAAAGTTCTCTTTTTTGTTTTCACTTATTTAATTAAAATCATGCAATATGCAATGCAATATTAACTAAATGGCCTAATTCTAATGACATGAAATTTCTAATTAAATGGGCCTAGCAAAAAATACTAAATGGCATGCATCTCAATGAATCTAACTCTAATGACGTATATGGCATTTTTTTTTTTTTTTAAAGAATGCAATTTATCCTAAATAAAACCAATTCAACCTATGGCATTTTTTTTGTATTTTTCATGAATTCGAAATTAGGTTAAATGTGAAAATTATCTAGCTAGATTAAGATCCTATTTAATTTATATTAGGAATTAGATTGAGCCAAATCCTAATTTAAACTAAAACATTATCTTAACCTAAATAATCCTAAAATGCAATATATCTAAAAATGCCTAAACTTATAATAAATTAAAAAAATGATCTAAATTAAACTAAGTGCAATTTAACCCTAATATGTAATGACATGCAAAATATGCCCTAATTCTACATGACAAGTGTATGATGATTTTTTTATTGTGTTTTTGTTTTCTTTTCTATTTTTTTTAAAAAAATTCGAAATTAATAATTGCCAAATGATTAAACATGCAACCTAAATTAAAATCTAGCAACCTAAATTGATTTATTTGAATTTTTTTTTGATTTTTATGAAATTCGAAATTAAAATTCCTATTCTAAATATGCAAACCCTAAAATAAGTAATATCCTAACATGCATCTAATCTAACCCGATTTTTATTTCGAAAATTCATGATAAATAGAATGCTTTGCCATAATATGCAAATAACCCTAAAACACATGATATTTTGTCTCAAACATATCTCAAGATAAATAAAAACGATCAAATCCATTCTAAATTACCCCAAAAGAGACATCACATATCGCCTTCATATCAAAGGATAATATTTCGCTAAGAAAATCGAAATCTCTTGATCTTAAGCTTCTTGAAAGATCAAAACATCAATTTCATTCCCGCTAATTAATTATTTCATCTAAAAGTTTTATAGATTTAAATAAAAAAACCTATGCCAAGGCAGCTGAACTCCAAGATACATCGATTTTCAATTATACATAGATAGGTGTTTCAACCAAAAGTTAAAAACAACACATAAAAAGATAATAATAAAAAAATAGAGAAAACCTAAACTTGCTTAATAAAGTAAAGCAAAAATACCTAGTAAAATTTTTCTTTTCTTTTTTTTTTTTTTAAGAAAGAAAAAAGAGATCTTGGCCGCTGGTTTTAGGGCTCCGGTGGGGGAAAGATCGCCGGCTAGGGTTCCGGCGAGGCAAACCAGTGGCGGAAGAGCTCCGGCAACAAGAGGAACGGCGGAGACCGGCGTGGGGGACTCGCGGGTCTGGGTGCGGCTCCGAGCGGCGTCGGGGGACTCGCGGAGGCGCGGTGGTAGATCTGGAGCGACGTCGTCGGGCGAAGCTCGGGCTTCCGGGTTCCGGCGAGGGCGTTGGGGGGCCGACGCGGGTTTTGCTGCAGGTGCTCGGGCGGAGGGCAGGGACGCGGTGGTGCTCAGACGGTGACACGGCGTCAGGGCGCTGGTTCGCGGGCCGAGCGATGGGGCAACAGCGGCGTCGGGTGAGCAGAGGCGGCGCCGCGAGCGTCGCGGGCAAGACCGGCGGTGCAGCAGTGGCGGAGGCGCGGTAGAATGGAGCGGACTCGCGGGTCACCGGCGGAGCGGCAATGGGCGGCGGCTCGTGAGGCGGCGACGGTGCGGGCTGGCGAAGGCGGGGACACCCCCCACGAAGAAGACGATGAACAGTAACGTGGGGGCTTTCTTTTTCTCTTTTCTTTTTGTTTGGTCTCTTTCTCTCACGTCGTTTTCAACTTTTCACCTTTTTTCTCTCCTTTTGTTTTTCTTTTCTCTCCGCCTCACCTGCCGCACGTCTCCTCTCTTGTCTTTTTCTTTTTTCCCCTCTGACCTGCTGACTTTTCTTTTCCTCAGCAGCTTTTCTCTTGTGTTGCTCTCTCCAAGGAACGAAGGATAATACCCCGGAACCCTCAAACCGAAGAAGCTAATTTTCCTTTTGACCTCAATTTTTGACCTAGAGAATCGAGAGAAAATAAACCCTCAATGTGCCGTGTATTCAACAATGTGTGGCCCCCACCAACCCTATGTATTTTTTACATATTTATAGGGCACGGATTGGGGTTTTAAAATTTTCCAAATTCATCTCCACGTAGATTTCTTTTCGAACGCATATTTATTTTTTTCCAAACTAATATTTTCTTTTTCAATCAAATCTTATAAAAGATAAATCCATAAAATATCTCCTGGGATACGGGGACATGAATTTCTTAACTTTCTTCAGCGGGCCACTTAATTAATGTTTAAAAGCTTCTTAACTATCAATTCAACCTATTTTACCTACCAACGAATGCAAATTAAAACATAAATGCACCTAAAATTGTATGTTATGCAATTGACTATTTTTTCACGATAAAATTAACCCTTAATTTTTTAACGTGCAATAAATGACTAACTACGCCAAAATTTAGTTGGCAACAGTTATATATAAGACAAGAGGCTGAATTGTATAGTATGCATGAAAGAATATAAAGCGGATTTTCTTGGAAGTCCCAAGTTAGCCCCTGCTTTCCCTATGCAAGAAGCTCTTCACAGCTATAGATCTTTTTCAAACCTCTTGGAATGATAAAAATGATATTTGGAAAATTTTTGCTTCCTATAAATCCTCTTTGAAACTTTGTCTAACGCACTGCCCACACAATATGATTAGGTGCTTGGGCATGTTTATGGGTTTGTGTATTTAAGAAACTCTACAACCAAAATGAGTGTACTAAGGAGTAAGTCGATAGCATCTATGCACATAAGAATTAATCTTTTATGAGGTAGTTTTAACAATAAATGGTGGTCTGGATATTTTCTAATAAGAAGATTTGACTTAGGAGTCATTTCATCATGTCTGTTGTACTGTTACTGGGTAAAAATGTAATTATGCAATCCGACTAGTTCTCCGTTCACTCCATTAGTCTTTCTCCCCTTTAATATTTTAAGATAAGATTTCTTGAATAAAGATGACATGGTACTTTCATTACCTTGTGATGTTTTCGCCTTTCCACTTGCCTTACCTGTCCATGTTTTGCATCTGATCTGCATTTTTGTACATAATAATCATTTGATGTAATGACTTTCAGTTTACTCTTCCAATTAATGATTTTGGCAACGGTTGACTATTTCTCTGTGTAGTGACCTATCATACAACAAGTTCACCGCTAAAAACTTAGGATGTCAAGTACAATCTGTGTATGTATTACTCTTCATTTTAAGTTGAGGGCTTCCCTCAAATGTGCGGTTATGAGTAACTTATAGTCCTGCGAGTGCACAAAATTTTCATTTCTTTACTGAATGTTGATTTTCTCTTTTCTCTGCAGCAACTTGTTCACAAGCTCAGTGGTTGACAATGCGTATGTTTGAGATAAAAATTTTCACTAAGAGACTTGGACTTCCAAGGACCTGCATTTTAATTTTTTAATTACATAGCATTGAACTTCATTCAGAATGATGATGATTATAACATTGAAATGTTTACTGACTTGCTCAGAACCTTATATCCTGCCACAAGTGGACTTATCTCATGTTTTAAAAGTCAGGATTGTCAGAAAAGTAAGTTGATCTGCTGTATATCCTATCATTATCATCAGATCCTGATATTGCATCATACTCTCTGTTTATCTCCTCTAAACTCTCCTCTTGGCTATTGTGTCAATCTTTGATGGTTAATGCATATAGAAATTTTAAAAGCCACCTCCATGAAATAATGTGTTGCTCATAAACTCGGGAGTTTCTGTATGATTTTCCAATAAATGAATGCTAGTTTATTTAATAAAAGAAAGAAGAAAATTCAATTTTTCTCTGTGGCTATTTCTTTACTCCATTCAGATCGGTCTAGCCTCTTCATAAATTGCGGTGGGAGCGAAGAACCAATAGGGGACAACACATACAACAGTGATACAGTGTCGCCTCAGTATGCTGCAAATTCCTTTGAGAGTGAAAATTTCTGGGGCTACAGTAGCACCGGTCACTTCCTGGATGATAATATCGAGCTGGATAGTTACATAGCTGACAATGTATCCGTACTGTCCATGGAGAATGCCCAGCTTTACATGAAAGCACGACGTTCTGCTATCTCTCTAACTTATTACGGTTTTTGTCTGATGAATGGGATCTACAAAGTAAGCCTTCATTTTGCGGAGATAATGTTCACAAACAACGAAAGTTATAAAAGCCTTGGAAGGCGAGCTTTAATATTTATATACAGGTAATTCTGACGTCAATTAGTGCTGGTTCTAATATATAAAGCATATAAAGCATTTAACGAGTTATGGTTGGGTTGTTTTATCAAAATACCTCCTTTTTGCAAATCATGATCTGATCACAATCTCTACATTCTATTGAGACTGATAGTTTCACCTTGTTCAGTGTGGAGACACTCAATTTGAATCAAATTAAACATTATTTCAGGGGAAATTGGTGCAGAAAGATTTCAACATTGCGATTGAAGCAGGTGGAGTTGGAAAGCGGGTCATAAGAAATTTTACTGCCGATGTGACCAAGGGCACTCTGGAGATACGCTTATATTGGGCTGGGAAAGGAACCGATGCTATACCTAGAAGAGGAGTCTATGGTCCTCTTATATCTGCTATCTCCGTCTATCCTGGTATGCAGACAGACGCTTCCATGTTTCACTTGGTGCTTCTCTGTGACTCTATTGAAAAAGTTACTCATATTCATATTGGAAAAAGTACCCTTTTTTTTTGGGTCTTGCATCAGAAGTCATCAATAGCATATTCAGTTACTTAGTTTGGTTGCAAATGTCCACTTTGGATTCAGGCCATTGGCATCTGTCGCAGTTGATGAGATAAATTTCCATAGTGGCTGACTAGGATCTATTATCTGTCTCTTCAGAAGAGGAAATTGGCTATGGTTTGCTTTGTTTTCTTTCTATCTGAGCATGTTTTCTCTATGTATCTTTAATCCTTCTATTCAAACTATGAAACATAGCCTCGTTTGCTTTTCTGCTAGGGATCAACGACCATTGCACCTGTATGATATAGTACAGCCTCGAGAATGAAGAATATATTTCTTGTTCTTTTTCTTTCCCTTTGTATTTAGTATCACATGTTCCAAGGTCCTTCTTAATCTGATAGTTTCTGTGGAGTATTTACAGATCTGTTCTCATGTCCTCTTGATTCTCAATCGGTGTGCCATCCCATCTGTTGGTTTCTGTGTTCACCAGAAGCTACCGATATTTTTCTGCATGTATGTCTACCTGATTTACTTGAACAGTTGTGGGTAAACATATGTTGTTCTTCTCTTTCACTGCAGGCTTTAAAATCCCAGGAGAGTCAGCCAGCATATCTGCTGGCACTGTAGTTGGGATTGTGGCTGCTATAATTTTTGTAGTTTCTCTTTTCCTGGTTATCCTTTGGTGGAGAGGATGTCTTGGACATGAAGATGAAATGGCACAAGGTAATTGCATACCTGGAATCTCTGTTATATTGTTCACATATATCTGTCTAGAATATAATGTTATGCATTCTGAATATATTTCTCCTTCCCTTTCTGTTTTTTCTTCCTTTTTAAAGTAATGGAGGGGGTAGTCACATCTCATCATTTATATTTCACACAGTTATCCCGTCAAACTGTTGGTGCGTGACTCCTTCTTCTTACCTTTTCTGGTGGGGAAGGGGTAATCGCAATGCTTCATCAATACTGCAACTAGGTTACACTATTCTCCTGTACAACTGTTGATGCACGACATTTGTGCATTGCATTGGAAATTCTATTTGACACAAAAAGAAAACAATTTATTGTTAACCCATAATACAGCTAAAGTGTCATTGATCCATTTGTTACACTTAACGAAGTAAATTTTTATTTAGAAATCTTAAAAATAAAGAAATAGATACCTATTGGAAGAGGACAGTAGATTGATTCTTAGATGTGTGTGTGTGTGTCTATTGGGTCTCCTTGGGGGCACAATTGACCGTATATATACTAAGTCTGTGTTTCAAGGTGTTGAAATAAAATGCTGAACTTCAGATGTATGAGATATCGAAACATACAAACCTTGCCTTATGTTTCCAAAGTGAGTTTTTTCTCTGATTTTTCTTTCCCCCCACTACTATATACCCTGAGGACATTCTTAGTTCATTTTTCAAAGTACATACTGCCAACTGAAGCGAGTTTCCTAGAAAATGAATTTCAAGATGTTAGAATATACTATCCTGAATTTGCTCAGACAAAATAGTTATAATAAGGTTTTCTAGTACATTGAGAAGGAATTGCTACATCTTTGTTAGATAGTAGATTACATACTTTAGCCGTTGAGTCCTCCAATTTAAAAGTTCCAAAATGTTGTGCAGATTTGAAGGTTCTACTGCAAATTGGTTCATTTACCTTGCAACAGATTAAAGCTGCCACAAACAATTTTGATGTTGCCAATAAGATTGGAGAAGGTGGTTTTGGTTCTGTATACAAGGTATGCTGGAAAATCGGTCAACTAAATTCCCCAATTCCCAAATGTAAAAGAATTTTAGAAAGCAAGATTCAATGTATCTAAATCTTCACAAAAGATAAATCTTGAGCCAAAGTTCAATGCGGTGGTCTTCAATCGTGACGGCACCACTTAGCAGTTGAAGCAAACCTTTCATCCAAATCAAAGCAAGGAAATCGTGAGTTCGGTGGATCGGAAGCTGGGATGATTTCGCTTCTTCAACATCCACATCTTGTGAAACTCTATGGATGCTGCATTGAAGGAAATCAACTTTTACTGGTTTACTAAAGATATGGAAAATAATGCCTTGCTCGGGCTTTTATTTGGTAATTTGATATCACATTGTGCCTCACCGACTTCGCTAATGACATGGCACTAAAGCACTTGTGATGTCTTTTGATACAATTGAAGGTCCTGAAGAATTTCATTTTAAAGTTGATTGGAGGACAAGACACAAGATATGTGTGGTGTTGCTGTGGGGTTGGCATATCTTCATGAAGAGTCAAGGCTAAAGATTGTGCATAGAGACATTAAAGCTACTAATATTTTACTGATAAGGATCTCGAACTTAAAATATCAGATTTTTGGTATAGCAAAGCTTGATGAGGAGGACAACACACATATTAGCACCAAGATTGTTGAACCTAGTAAGTTTCTTTTTTTTATGTTCCTGTTAACCTAATTAGGAGCCGTGACAAATAAAAGAACGGAGTAGAAAAATCTCGTCTGATTTAAGAAAACTGAGTTGAATGGAGCTGTGTGGCTGACTCACATCATCCCAAAGCATCATGCTCAACAAATGGGGCTTGACAAAGCTCCATGCCTCTCCCATCGCTTCTTCATGTTAACTAGGAAAAAAATGTTAACTATATTACATACTCTACCATTAATATTAACTTAAATTGTTAATTTGGCTATAAGTTGATATTATAGGTAACAAAGTTAAGCCTATGTTTCTGTTGCTTATTGAAAAAGGAAATTATTTTTTTGTGATATAGAAGTCGATACACTCAGAAAATATGTAATAAGCATGTTCAAATGCTTCAAACATTTGCGTCGACATGTGTAGAAAGTCAACTTGTTCATGAAAAGAATGTGATTCATTAGGGAAAAGATAGAACCGTAAGTTCCTTCTACTAACTCTAAAGATACTTAACGAAAAATAACTATTATATTAAACAATTCCATTATCTTAACAAACTTGAGATGATCTAATAACGCTTCGGAAAAATTTTATCTGCCTACCTCGATATATTAATCAAAAGATTGATCGTATTCTAAATGCTTCATTTAATACATTAAGAATAGTCAAGAAAAACATTTGGAAGGTAATTCAAGATGGCCTACCTAATATATTCTCTCACGCAAAAGCATATGAAAATGTTAGCGATACAATTATGATGCACATTTTTAACAACCTATGTTGACATGTAATTTAATTGTTTTTATTATGTTTTTCCAATGACAATCTACTTAATGTAAAACAATCTAATGAACAAGAACAAATACTATACATTAAGGATTTCAATGTAAATTATCTATATCTATTCCTCTGCATGAAAAGTGCAATTTTTTCGTGAATATATTTCACATGACATAAACATAGATTGTGCACTGTCAAGTGAATTGCAAAAGAATAAAACCAAAATTACAAAGCAAGCACATAAATCGCAAAGGTTAGAAAGCTAGTGAGAAAATTTAAGGCTGTTTTTCTATTGCTACAGTAACATCGACAACAACAATATTAAGAAGTTTTCTTGCCCTGGGCTTGGCTTTAGAATCTCCTACCGCTGCTGCCTATGTATCTGCACCTTCGCCTCAGCCTGTTTCAACTCTTTCAGTCGATGAGCGTCTTTTCCAAGTTATAAGGATGCACTTGTTTCCCAACTACGAAGATATATGTACACTGCAAGTTATATAAAAACCACAAATGTCGTTTTTTTTTTTTTTTTTGTTGAAATATTCTCACCGGAATCCTATTAAAAAATTTCTAGAATGCACTTGTTTTTTCCTTGACTCTTGAGACCATGGTGTCATGATTAGGAATATCTCCTTATTTTGCATTTTAGGAAGATAAGAGGGACAATCTTTGGAAGAAAATATTAGGTAATTGCTATTTAAGACATTTGCCATGTTGCTAACACCAGCCTCTTTTCTTGTTGTTGAAGGAGAGAGTATTCTACGTATTGTATTAACTTAATCAAAAAAGGATTACAAGAATATATATAAACCCTAGTAACCCTCTTATGACTATTTTACCCTTATTATTATTTCCTAACACTCCCCTCAAGTTGGGATGTAAATATCAAACAATCCTAACTTGTTACATAAAAAATTCACTCTATTTCCTCGTAAAGACTTGGTAAAAATATCTGTAAGCTGATCTTCCGTTCTTGTATGTTGAAGAGTGATCTCTCCTTTCGAACTTTTTCTCGTATAAAGTGACAATCAACCTCAATGTGCTTGGTTCGCTCATGGAAGATGGGATTGTTTGCAATATGAATAGCTGATTTGATTGTCACAATATAATATCGAAGGTTCCGATGTTGACATCCCAATTTCTCGACAATAACATCCTCAACCCGAGCAATTCACTAGTCACATGTGCCATTGCTCTATATTCCGCTTCGCACTTGATCGAGAAACCACATGTTGTTTCTTACTCTTCCAGGCAACAAATTACCTCCAAGAAATACACAATAACCCGATGTAGATCTTCTACTAGCAGAGCATCCAGCCCAATCCGCATCGAAAAACCTGTGGTATTGTAGTGGCCACAATTCTTGAAAATTAGTCCTTACCGGTGCTCCTTTCAAGTATTTAATAATTCGAAGCACAGATCCCGAAGGAGTAGTTCGAGGAGAACCCATGAATTGGCTTACAACACTAATTTGGCAAAGGATATATCGTGTCTCGTGACGGTAAGATAATTTAACTTACCAACTACTCCGATATTTCAATGGGTCGTGTAATACCTCCATCTTCCGATCAAGTTTCACATTGGGTTCCATAGGAGTATCAACCGGTTTTGCCCCAACAAGTCCAACCTCATCAAGAATGTCAAGAACATATTTTCTCTGAGTTAAATTTATATCCGTATGCGAGGGGCAACCTCAATACCTAGGAAATACCGCAAACGTCCCATATCCTTAGTACTAAACTCGTGTATGCAGAAATTGCTTTGAGTCGTTGAATACCATCCGAATCACGCGCGCAATAATAATATCATCCACATATACCACCAGAAGAATACAACCAGCCGAGGAGACAGAATTGGAAGACTGAATGGTCTACTTGACAACGCTTTAATCCAAACTTGATAACAGCATCACTAAACTTTACCAAACCAAGCACGAGGAGATTGCTTGAGTCCATACAATGCCTTATGTAAATGACATACAGATTCTCCCCGAGCAACAAAGCCGGGTGGTTGCTCCATATACACCTCTTCGGTCAAATCACCATGTAGGAATGCATTTTTGATGTCTAATTGATGAAGAAACCATCCAAAATGTGTGCTGCTAGAGAAATAAAGACACAATGAGCAGATGGAATTTTGGCTACGAAGAAAAAGTGTCATCATAATCAACACCATATGTTTGAGCATATCCTTTAGCAACTAACCGTGCCTTCAATCGATCTATAGTGCCATCGTGGTGGACCTTAACCGTGAAACCCACCGACAACCAACAGTTGCTTTCCCACGGAAGGGTAGTAAGCTTCCAAGTGCGATTCTCAATGAGTGCTTTCATTTCATCCTCCATGGCTTGTCTCCAACCAGGATGAGCAAGAGCTTCGATAACATTGCTAGGCACGAAATAGAGGACAAGGACGAGACAAAAGTAGAGAAGGTAGGAGATAACGATCATAAGATAGAAAGTTGCTAATAGGATGACGTCTGAAGACAATCGAGATAGACCGGAATAAAGTGTATGTGATCCACAGGACGCCCAACACAAGATCGTGTACCTTTTCGAGTAGCAATGGGTTGATCGGATCGGGATCGGGATGGCACAACAATTGATGAGATCAGATGAATCCAAGTGATGGCCGTAACTCCAGTAGTGGAGTCACCGTCTATGGTAAGTTTGATTAGCATACGAAATCCTGATGATGATCTTGGAGGAGGTGAGATTGGTGGAGGAAGTGGTAAGACACACTTATCGTTGCCGAGACCGCAGAGAGACTGTTTGAGTACTATAGTATGATGGTCCTCAAAAATGTCACATGTCGCTGATACAAACACTCCTGCGACTAATAGGATTGTAACATTTATAGCCCTCTCGAGTTCGGGAGAGTACCCAACAAAGATACATTTATCAAAGACGAGGAGCCAACTTATCAAGACTCGGAGTCAGAGAATGGACGAAACAAACAGCCAAAGACACGTAGAGGTAATGCAAAGGGAGGACGATTTGGATGTAAAATAGAGAAAGGTGTCTCCCAAGAACAGAACTTGGAAGTCGATTAATTAAGAAACAGGCTGTAAGAACAAGCATGGCCCCAAAATGTTTTCGGAAGATGCATGTGAAACATAAGGCAACGAGCAGCGTCAAGAAGATGACGATTTTTACGCCAGCTACACCATTTTGTTGGTGTGTATGAACAAGAAGTTTGGTGAATAATGCCATGGGGAATCAAGAAAAGGTTGAAAACCAAGAGGGTACGGCAAAATACTCTTTGGCATTATCGATCGGAGATTTTCATATTATATTGATTCAGCACTTCAAAATAGAATTGACGAAGCAATGAAAAATCTCGGTTCGATCTTTTATTAGGAACAACCAAGTCATTCGGGAAAATCATCCACAAATGTAACAAAGTACGGAAACCGGATGTATCGAAAACACGACATGGACCCCATATATCCGAATGAACTAACTCAAAGGGACTAGATACACGACTAAAAGCGAGAAGGAAAAGAGACTTTATGGTGTTTTTCAAACCGACAAGCTTCACACTCAAAAGTACTACAGCGACTCGAGACTGAAACAATCGTCAAGAATGTTTGGCGGGGATGACCAACACGACAATGCATCCGATGGACATGGTGGATGTGTGCTTCCGAGCTGCTAGCTATCACCTTCTTTGTCTAGATAAGATAGGCCATTTGATTCATGTCCCCCACCAATCATCCTCCAAATCCTTAGATCCTGAAAAACACAATGAGAAGCAAAATGTTACAGAACAATTTAGCTCTTTAGTTAATGAACTAAATCTAAAATCAAATTATATGGAGATTTGAGATGAAGGACGGATGATAAAGAAAGAGGAACTCAAATGGGCATCTCGATTACGAATTTGGGAAATTGAACCATCAAGGTAAAGAGAGTTGGACACCCCAAGAGGTGTGGAATTTATCGAAGACAGCAATTTAGGAGTTACCGGCTATATGATGAGTAGCTCCGTAATCTATAACCCAAGAGTTTGACATTGTAGAGAGTAAACAGGATGAACTACCTTTTGAGTTATGTACTAGAGTAAAGGGGAGCTGAAGTTCCCCGCACCCGTTTGGAGCGAATCCAAGCCTCATATTCCACGTGTCAATGTAATCAATCTTTTTGTATCCTGCACATTAGTAGGATCGGATTGAACCGTGAGGAATCTTCAACTTCAGCAAATGCAGCAACGTGGGCCGAAGCTCTTCCGATGAAGTGTGTAGCAATAGCTTCAAAGTGTGTCAGCCCTCCGACAATGGTTACAATATCGAGTGCCACGGCTACCAAAGAATTCTATCACGACCACCACGACTTCCACCTTGAATAAGCCCACGTCCTTGACTCCGATAACCCACGACCATGAGCTCCACGTCCACTAGAGCCATGAGAAATCATGGCACTTGTCTCTAAAGTTGTAGTGGAGATCTTGTCGGGTAGGTGTCGAGCGTAAGGCTCGGGAGAAAACCTCATCAACCGTAGGAAGGGAGCTTTCGGACGAATCACATGGAAGGAGGAATATCTAGGCCCTGTGCTTTAAGAAATAGTATCACGCGAAGATCCTCCGACGTTTGACTAATACATTTGGATCATTGGAAGCTCGGAAGATAAGTATCTAGCTGTCTCGCAAAGTGTAGTGAAACGAGCATAATATTCAGATAGAGACGATCTCCACGTTGAAGATCAAACAAGGCCTCCCATGTGTCACACACTCGTGTCATATTATTTTGGCTAGAATAAAGTAGAGCACATTTATCCCAAACTTCCTTAGCAGAATTACATTGAATGAAGTGAGGGCTAATCTTCGGATCCATACTATTCCATAACAATGTACGAATCATTGCATCTCCAAAACAATCCAATCATCTACTTTACTCTTATCCGAGGAAGTGTGGATGTAAGATAATCATGCTGTCGAGTTGCAAGAAGATAAAACTTGGACAGCTTTAGACCATGATGGATAGTTAGTGCCATCCAACTTGGATGATGTCAATTGAAATGCGTCAAACCCGGGATGATGTAGAAGCCATCGGTATTAAATCTACCGAACTCCAATAATGCACTAGACAAGTTGAACACAAGAATCGACCAAACCCAATAAGAATAACACATAATCAAGCACTTCACTCCAGCTTGTGCAATCTGCCATGAACAACAAACATAAATAAGGGTTCAATCGATTCACCACCGAGTCAATATAATGCACTAGGATGCCATTAAATCATACCAACCAGCACTTCCAAAATATACTTCAATGAGAATCCATATAAGTATACTTGGAAAACAGCACTTCCATGCCTCGGGTCGTCGTTTTTTTTTTTTTTTTTTTTTTTCGGGGCGAAACCCCTGCCCCGAATGTCGAAACCCTTGCGTAACCGAAAGCTTCAAATCCCCTCGTGATATATGAAAAGCACAAAATCTAGATCGCAAGACAAACAAAAAAAGACCAAATGCTTCTCTCGATTTTCAATCCCGTCATCAAGAAGGAGGACTCCAACACAAACCGATTTTGCTGATGGGCTTCGGTGATTGACGAGTTCTGTCCAAATCTCGAAACCAAGAGATGATCTGGATCTAGGTATGATGATTGAACGACGATGTAGGCGTTCTTTCTCCTCCGTTGTCTAGAAGAGAAGCACTCGACGAGCGCGGCGGCGGAGGGTCTCGGATCTAAAGCGATGGCCTCCGCCGCCAGGGCTGTGGTGATGGTGGGATCACTCTCTTGAAGTTTTAACTCGCTCGATACCATGTTGAAGGAGAGAGTATTCTACGTATTGTATTAACTTAATCAAAAAAGGATTACAATAATATATATATACCTAGTAACCCTCTTATGACTATTTTACCCTTATTATTGTTTCCTAACACTTGTTATGCAGTGGATATATGGCACCGAGTATGCAATGTATGGTTACCTCTTTGAAAAGCCGATGTCTATAGTTTTGGCATTGTTGCCTTAGAAGTTGTTATTGGCCGGAGCAACACCAGTTACCAAAAGAAGGAGAAATGCTTTTATCTACTCAATTGGGTAATTAACTCTAGCGTTCAAAAGTTTCTTATTATGATTTTTAAATCTCTGCTTGTACTGGTTGAGAGATGGATTAAGTGTAAACATAGTATAGAACTCCTCATATGCACTTTTAATGGTTGCAAAAGAAGAGTTACAGTTACTAGCTATTGAAAAACCTGTTTAAATAATTGTCATGCCGTTAAGTGCAATTTGTCATTTAAAATTAATTCAATTATTCTCGTTATGTTAGTCTATACTGACTTTGAAAGGAGCAGGTAATCCTTGCAGTAGCCGGCCTATGTGTTCATGGTCAAGATGAGCGACTTGGAGTGGGGTGGTCACGGATAGTCTGGTTCTGAGAAACTGAAACTGGAATTTATCTAGTGACACGTTGAAACTCGAAACGATGGGCTGCTCTCCTGAAAGAAGGAATCATGTAGATTCTTTTTTGCATTGAAGACAATTCTATTCATTGAAATTTGGGGGCCTTAAAATTTGGGTTGGTTTTGTTTTAGTCTTTATAGTTTTATCCGTGACATTCATACTCCCCGTAGTTTCATTAGCGCCAAACAAGTTGGTCGAGTACTTTGCAGTAGCTCTTCTGATAATTAGTATTGGATTTAAAAAGTTTTCGAGACCATGCTTGACGCAAATATTGATATACTTTCAATTTAGATTTGACTTTTTCACATCCATGTAATTGAGTCCAAAAATTAGATTTTATTGTGCTTTGAGTAAGCCAATCATTAGGTAAAACAATCATTATTAGTCCCTGTTAAATCTGATTTTCACCTAAGCTGCATAACAAGGTAATTCTTGTTAAACTAGAATTGAGAGTAAAAGGCAATGAATGGTGTAAACCATCGATGGATGATTCTCCTGTTTCTAATGACAAACTGACAAATAATTCCTGCCAGTAAAACTCAAGAAGAGATGGTGATTTTAAAGCAGCGGTGGTAGTTTTGGCGACCGGTGAATGTTAGTAAGTGATTAACAAGTGTTTAAGTTTACTAACTTCTACGTAAAATTGGTAAAGAAATCATGTTTTATCTGTATTGACTTGCTCGATTTTTTCCTTCCTAGTATAACTTATAACGAAGATGAAAAACTAGCAGGTGTTTATCAACTGCATTTGTCATGAAATTATTGAGGACGGAATATATCTCCTTCCTGTTTTAGTATTCTGAGCATATTCTACAACTGATCAGTACCTGTAGCTTGAGGGAAATATCTTCCTTTCCATTTCTGTTTCTAGGCACGAGTTTTGAAGGAGAGAGGAAATTTGATGGATCTAGTTGATCCAAGGCTGGGCTCTCATTTTGACAAAAAGGAGGTGCTGGCGATGATAAAAGTAGCTCTGCTGTACTAATGCGACTCCAGCACTCAGGCCACCGATGTCATCTGTGGTTAGCATGCTTGAAGGCAAGGTTGCTGTTCCAGTGCTGGACTCTGAGGCGCTATCATAACAGAGGAGACAATTGAGGCCATGAGGAAGCATTTCAAAGGTGACGAAGATCAGGCAGTTGATGAGAATATCACCAAAAGCACGCTCACTGATGGGACGTGGACAGGAACTGCTTCGTCTACATCTGCTAATGATCTCTATCCGATAAATCTGGATATTGATTTCTGGCAGAACAGAAAATGAGAAATGGTTTGCTATGTTTTGAGTTAATTTGGTTTTGAAAGAACTAAGGCTTTATTTGGAAATCCATCGAAAGGAACTCTTAAATTTCACTTCTTAGTTTCTCTTTTTGTTCACATTTGAAACTGAAGGTGCATAGATACTATGAAGAATATGACGCGACTATTATGCGGTGTAGTCATTGTGTATTGTAAACAACTTATTGGGGAAAGCCAAAAGACGATGGCCTGTTGTTTGATGGTTGTATTTGTGTTGTTTCTTCGATATTGTTAGTCATGCGACAACAATGTTGCGACTTCTTCACGTAATTATGATGTGGATGGTTGCCATTGCTAGGGTGGGAATCTATTATGGAAGCTTTTTCATTGTTTGAATGGCAAGATGTGCGGAGTGGCTAGATTCTTGCTCTGGATGTGTTTCACTCCCCAAGCTAGGTTTTATACGTTGCTCCTCAAGAATTATTCTAACCAAGTGCGGGATTTTCTTCTTTAGTGTCGATGATGCTCTGCCAACTTCATCTATCCCATCTATGAGAAATGATAATACAAAATACCACATCCACAAAAAAATTTATCTGTAAAAGCTTGCACGTCTAGTCACTGTTTCTTATAGATGGTAGATTACTGCCTCTTAGCACACTACATTTCTATTAATTGTCTCTGTGTTATGAGTCCTTGCCTTGGATTCTTGGTGACGGTTAAGCGTGTTCACTTCCTATGCATTTGATTTATAGAGAGGTTGGACTCTATGGATATGTTTCTTATTTTTGTGTGTCGATTGCCTCGCATATCCCATATCCCCAATTGGTCAGTATTTTTATTGAACTCTATATCCGGCTTTACCTTCTTGGTATTCTTATATTTAGGAGATCTCGATGTGTGGGCTAAATCCTAATTGAAATCTTTCAAGGACATAATTTTAGGTCACCAAAACAGCTTATGTTAATGTCAAGAGATTTAAACAAGTTAGAAATCTCAATGGCCTCATTTGCTCTCCTTGAGATCCGGAGGGGACTGGCTTGCCGTCCACGGCGAGTTGGTTGACCCCATCAATTCGAAGTGTCAACATCAAAGGTGGTGATTGGCTGCTACTCCCCATAACTACAGCTCAACCAAGCAAAGCCAAGTCATTAAAAAAAAAAAAACAGATCTGCTGCAACTTCCTAAATTCTATATAGATTTCTAGCCCCGCCATCCACCAAAAATGGAAATCAAATCCTGTTTTTTAAGTAGTTAACTAGAAAAAGAATAACAAAGAAGGTACATTAAGTAGAATCCAACAATGCCCTTTATCTCAGTGGACCCATGACCTCTGGTTTTTTCACCCCTCACCCACCTACGTTAGATGTAGCCCAGAATCGAAAAACTTTCTCTGCGCAAAAAGAGCCTTTTGGGCTGCTATGTTGCAGTGAAAGAAAAAAATGGGTTGCGGTTGAGGCAATGCAGAAGGGCTCCTCATCCTCCTCCCCCTCCCCCTTCACATTCTTTTCGCTGGAAACTGGCTCTTTTGACGTTGATGGTATGGGAGGGTGCAGAGCAGCCTGGGGAAGCAGCAACAGACCCTCGAGGTGATGTGTTCCAGGGGGAGCTGGGTGGCGGACCCGTCCTCCCTCTCTACGACTCCTCTCTCTGCCCCCTTCATCGAGCGGTGAGTTCGCCTGCCTCCAGAACAGCCACCCCAACGTTGCCTTCTGCCGTGTACCATTGGGTGCAGCCCCTTGGCGCTGCTGCTCCTTGTCCAGGTATTGTAAGATGCAAAATGTGCAATCTCATGATGTCTATAACTAGAATAAAGAACACGGATAATCGAATAGAAATATTAACACATTCGTTTTGGAATCCATCGCCTTGCGGAAGGGAAAAAAAAAAAACGATGAACCACATACAAGTCTTTCTCTCTCTTACTCCGTTGTATCACTATGTGATATCCGGGATTTCACTTGATCTCGAGTATGTAACGGTCCATGACGGTCAATGGGTTGTCGTTGGTGTTGGAAGATATGATTTTGTAATCTATATTGATAGGAAATCAAATGTATTTAGGATAGGAAGAGATAGGCAAATTTCAATTTCCTTTATTATTTTCTTCCTTGTAATTAAATACATGAGGAATGTATAGAATTGAATCAATGAAGAAGAAAACAATTCTGCTCCTTCGTTGCTCTTCTTCTACAAAATATCGATCTTCTTTTCTGACATGGTATCAGACAGAACTGGTTCTGAACTATTTTGCTTCCACTCCGATTGCCTCTCGTTTTGAATCCCGCAGTAGTGTTGCCAAAGGAATCAAAGTTCTCGATTGCCTGAAGGAACATTATCTGCAAAGGGATTAACAGAGGAATCAATTCTTTCGTTTTCTTCAACATGTCAACTTCACAAAATCTTACCTCCACTCCCGTCGATCAATCACATGCAGTGCTTCGGAAAATCAAGATTCGTCCGTCGTAGTCCCTGCACCAGAAGAACAAAGGCCACGATCCAGGCCAACACCCACACGTGCAAAAGGCAACAACAAAGCCCGGGCGATTCATAAAAGGCAACCACTCACCGGTCACCCATATCAATGGATGCCGTATCCATGGTATCCTGGACCTATCCGACCTCATCATCGCCTGGCTACCACAAAGAACGCGTCGAAGAGGGGTCCGCTAACCGATGACTTCCGGGCAAACTCCTAGCTTTGGCCCGGAGCGGACGGGCGGTTCACCTTTACTGGTCGTAGAACCAATCCTATTCAGGATTTCAGAACGTAGACTATGGATTTGGCTTGATTCGGTCAGTGGAACAAATCCCTACCCGACTCCGACCAGTTTCTTCCCATATCAAATTCTCGCACCGGAGGCCGGCCGGAGCCCGGCGATCCGTTATATACAACAACGGCGATGGACCAGAACTGAAAATCATAAGTCAGCAATTAACAGAGATAATTATTCAAGTTGTCACGCGAATTTCAGCCCTCATAGCGAAGGATAAAGTTTTCATTGATGGATCTTTTTTCCATGCCTACCGACGAGAGAATGGCACTGGCTCACGGAGAAGATGCAGTCAACTCGTGTGAGAACCTGGACGGAACCGCATCGCTCCGAGAGTCAGCCACGGGCTTCCCCGACGGAGATCCGAAAAAAGATGTGGGAAAACATATGGAGATGTACGGAAAACTCGATCGGAGTTAAAAATTTTTATCTCACACAACAAATTTTGTCCAAGAAACGGAATATGAGCATCGCGACAACATACCTTCCAAATGGGGAATGAACTAGAGGCGGTACCGAGGAAAAGTTAGTAGGCTCAATCATCATCCAACAAGAAAGACAGCGAATGCATGAGAGAGAGAAAGCGGCGAGATTTCTCCCTTATCCTCAACGATGCATACCGCCATTCCGATCATATTCTCACCATGGAGCCATTGCCAAGTCTCGGCGTATCTATCAACTCGCCATTTAGAGGAGAGCCAGCAAAGATCGGCGGACTACGGCAAGGGAGGAGACGGAATCGCTGCGGCCAAGAGCCATTTCCGTCATCCACGGAGGATCTCGGAAGGAGAGAGGCGGATCCGGGGTCGTTCTAAACGAAACCCTAGAACGCTTAAGGAGAAGCATGGACGGTGGAGATTACTCCACCATCAATCGGACGGCCACTTCGTTCTTCCAAGGGGGCGAAGGATCGGGCGGTTCACGAGCATCTTTTTCCCTCGCATCCGACGGCTCCGTACCATTTTTTAAATCCATCCAGACGGATCGAGGCGGGGTACTTAATAGAATTCGACGGCACGCGATCCCTCGCCGCAAATGGGCTGGATGCATCGCGAGGCCCATTTATAGGAGGATCGGCGGTTCAAATGGGCTCGTTTTCGGCCTGTGCTTTTCAATCGACAATTAGGCCCACTTCCAAATGCAAGAAATAAGGGCCACGAGGAAAAGGTAAATTGTAACGTGATTATTGTAAGCGCCCCGCACCATACACTTGAAAATTGCTGGAAATTGCATGGAAAGCCGGGAGAAAAGGAAAGGAAATTTTCCTCGCTGTTTCAAGATGTCGGAGTAAGACAAATGGGAAAATCAATTACTCACGATCAATATCACGCTGATGGAAACATTGAAAAAACTCGGATCCTTGATAAAGGAAGCGGCTTCAAAGGTATATCCTATTGTTTGATGAACTCAATTTCTAAAGATGCATGGGTTATTGATTCTGGTGCAAGTGATCACATAGTGTGTGATAGGAATTTGCTCGGACATTGATTTGTCCTTTCCATATTAGTACAACTACCAAATGGAAATGCCACAAAGTTATAATGACCGGAAATGTAAAACTTAGTTCCCTTTGTTACTCTAAAAAAACGTGCTTTACGTACCCCACTTCCATTTTAATCTAATCTCGACTTGTTCGAGCACTTCGTGAAGAAAATTCATGTCAAGTTCTTTTCCATTCTGATAAATGTTTCTTTCTGTGCCCTTTCGATTTGGGAAATCGAGGGCTTAGGTAGAGCTTCACCAAGGACTATACTTTTGGCTGGATTTTCAGCATCTTTTAAAATCACCTCCTGTTGAATCTGCCTTTGTAATGCTCTTTTATCGCTGACACCAATTTCTTAATCATAAACGATTGAGTCAGCAGCATCATTCCTTGTCCTAAATGTCCTATTTGTCCCATTGCTAAAATGTGACTGCATTCTCCTTTCCAGCACAATACTTCTCGAGAGCAAACGATATTTTTCTCTCTTATTCATGCTGATGTTTGGGGTCCTTATCATACTTTAAATCATGATGGATCTAGGTTCTTTCTTACAATTGTGGATGACTACTCCCGCCACATGGATTTTTTTCTCATGCAGTCCAAAAGTCAAGTCTTTTTCCATCTAAAGACATTCATTTCCTTGTCTAAGACTCAATTTCAGAAAACCATTTGTAGGGATACGTCAAATTTATAATGGAAAAGGAATTTTTTTAATGCGAATGTGATTCCTTGTTCATCGTAAATGGGATATTGCATGAGAGTTCTTGTACTATACACCCAGCAAAATGGCATTGTTGAAAGAAAGCATACGACATCTTTTAGAAGTTGCACGTGCCCTTGGTGCTTCTATTCCTGAAAGATTTTGGGGAGATTGTGTAATTATTGCGCATATTTGATCAACCGTATGCCAACACGCATTCACGAAGGGAAAGACGCCTTTTGAATTGTTATGCGGAAAAAGGCCGAATCAGATAAATGCAGTCTTTGGGTGTCTAAAGCTATGTGACTACAAAGGCCATAAAGATAAGTTGGCACCACGAGCTACTCAATGCATTTTCATGGCTATCCTACTTTACAAAAGGGAGATACGGCTTTATAAACCGTCCATGTGGAGATTTCTTTATCGCCAGGATGTCGTGTTTCATGAAGATGTTTTTCCTTTTTCTTTTACCATCTTTATCTCAAGAAGGAAAGACAAATTGGCAATTCTTGTTGGAAGAAGATTCACCACAGGAGGAGCGCTCATTATTCCTACTCTTCCACGAAATTGACATCTTGCCTTCCGACACCTTTGTGAATACGGCCGATAATCCCATTGAGCAATCACATACGTAGGGATCAGCCTCATGAAGAACCGCACACTTAAAGAAGTGCAAGGAGTAGGCGTTCTCATCGAACCATTGCTACCAACTTGGACAAAAGATTATATATGTGGGTCTTCGATCTTGAGTACTTTCGTACTGTTTCCTTATGTCTCCTTTGATAGATTGTCATACAACATCTATGTAGCATAAGTCGTATCTGCGAAGATCAAGAACGCTAGTTATAATGAAGCCAAAAATGATACTCGTTGGCAAAAAGCCATGGAGATACGGAATTACGCAGCATTAATAGACAATCATACTTGGGATGTTGTATCAATGCCTGATCATCATAAACCCATTGATGCGGGGCGGTATATAAGATAAAAATACAGAGCAGATGGTTCGTGGAAAGATACAAGGTCGGTTAGTGGCAAAAGGATTCACCCAGCGAAGGTTTTGATTACCATGAAACCTTTTCTCCTCAGCAGCAAAGGATGTCACGGTTCGTACCTTTTCCTCTATATCACTGCTTTTTGTGACTGGACATTGCATCAAATGGATGTCCATAATGCCCTTCTTACATGGCGATTTGGATGAGGAAATCTATATGGAGCTTCCAAATCCCGGACACGGACACGGAAGTCAAAGGTATGTCGTCTCAGTAAATCTCTTTATGGGTTGAAACAAGCTTCCAGGCAATGGTATGCTAAATTCACCAGTGCACTTTTGGCTGCTGGATTCAAACAATCCAAGTATGACTATGCCTTATTCACATGGACAAAAGGTATGTCATCCTATCTACTTAATGATTATGTTGATGACATCCTTATCATGGGGAATGATGATTATAACGTGAAAGAAGCCCAAAGAGTATCTTCATTTGACTTTTCATATCAAAGACTTAGGCTACCTAAGTATTTCCTTGGAATTGAGATAGCTCGCTCGAGATCGGGGCATTTCATTAAGCCAACGGAAATTTGTGATGGAGATAATATCGGAAGGTGGATTATCAAAGTTGTAGATCAATCATTCCTAATGAGCAAAATGCTAAACTGATACTATTGACTATGACACTAGGGTATCCTCCTCTTCTCGATGATCCACAAGACCCTGATACGACTCATGGGAAAAATTGATATATCTCACCATGACCGGAGCTGTATATTTGTTATGCGATTCCCGAGACTCTCGGCCCGGTTTATGCACGATTCGCGAGTCTCACATGAACGTAGCTCAAGGTCGTGAAGTACTTAAAAGGTTGTCCGGTTTGAGGAATACTTCATCTCCGAAAATGCAACATGGAGATGATGGCCCCTGTTAAGCCTTGATTATGCCACGTGCCCTATGGCGGGAGGTCTATTAACGGTTTCCTCGCATCAAATTTGGGGAATCGCCTTCTTTCTTTGGAAGACAAAAAAGTAGTCAACCGTATTTATCATCACCGAAGCTGAATATCGTTCTATGGCGAAGACTGTACTTGCAGAGATAGTTGGTTAAGGGTTTACTGAGGTCTCAGGCTCTCGTTAAAAAGACCAACTCGTTTTTCCGTGACAATGATTCAGCACTCAAGCTTGCAGCAAACCCTGTGCTGCATGAGAGGACAAAGCATATAGAAGTCGATTGTCACTTTACTCGAGAAAAAGATTCAAGAAGGGAATTGTTGAAACAAGAGGAATTAGACTTAACAGCCTCATGACATATTTACTAAACCTCTTTGTCAAAGACAACATACATATCTTCTAAGCAAGCTAGGTGTCTTGGACATATACGACCACCGGCCTTGAGGGGAGTGTTGGAAGATATGATTTTGTAATCTATATTGGATAGGAAATCAAATGTATTTTAGGATAGGAAGAGATAGGCAAATATTCAATTTTCCTTTATTATTTTTTCTTCCTTGTAATTAAATGCATGAGGAAAATGTACAGAATTGAATCAATGAAGAAGAAAACAATTCTGCTCCTTCGTTGCTCTTCTTCTACAAAATATCGATCTTCTTTTTTAAAGCAGTTGGACTACGCTGTTAGCCACCGCTTACAACCCATTTCATCAGAACCCTCATTGTACCGAGACATCACGTATCGTCATGTTCTCATGATAGCACTTCATCTAGAAATTTCCCTCCACGTAATGCCACCACGAGACCAACATCCCCACATTTGTACCTTACTAAGCGAGCTTTTCATGTAAGCATCCGACATCTCCATGCACACGCCCATTCAGTGGTCAACAAGATGGAGATCTTAACCATGCATGACGGACCATGCAGTCTCTCCAACCACTGCTCCTCCATGCTGATTATCAGCCCATGCATATGTCCACTAGGTAGTCAATGAAAGGGGAATGGTTGACCACCTTGCAGCCATGTCAAGCTGCCCTTTTTTCCCTCATACACGTGAAGACCAGTGACTTCAAAGCTTCAGCCGTGTTATTCTTCTATTGACCATGCAGCAGCCATGCACCCTAAAGAATTGATTGACTAAAACGTGTCAACCCTAAGGAATTTTCTGCTCGGCCATGCAAAGAGGTGGCCACTCCTTCACCCTAGGCTGGACACGCACGCCAGCTGGCTTCCCTCCGCTGCCAGCACTTCACGAGCAACCACCAAGAGCTCTTATTTTGTTGACCCACATAGTCAACAAGCGGAGCTTACAAGGCAGAGCAGAGGGCCGTCTCTTCTTCTTCTTCACATACACTCGGCCTTGCATCACTTTGAGAAACGATTCCAGTACATTTCCAAGCCAAAAAACCCCATCTTGGCCGTGCTTCACCGCCAGCCACCAACCGCCATGAGCCAGCCCCATCGCCACCAGCCGTGCCTCTGTTCAGCTGCACCGTCGCTGTCCGCTTCACTGACGCCTCGCCACAGCTGCGCTGCCGCTCACACTCCAAGAACCCGAGGCAAGTAGCGGTTCTGTTGTGCTATATTGCATATCAACACCCTACTCGCATGGCCGGTATAGGATCGGCTAGAGTCCGTGTCCGAATATGGTAGATTACTCAAAATTACATTTGTCTGATTGTTGATTAGGGTTGAGTCGGGAGACGGGGTGCACGGGTTGTCGGGTGTGAGGTGCCCTTACCGTTGCATGTTGGTGAAGTTAGGTGCTGACCGTCGGCTAGATGAGGCAGAATTAGCATCAATCGATTCTCGTAGGCGGTCCGATCTGAGTATGTTGCTGTTCAAGCTTGGAATAATGTGACGTCTAGGCGACACGGGAGTAAACGGTGCTGTGCTAGGCAAATTAAGTCGAAGGCATGATTGAATTGCCTTGTGATGCATATGACGACCATCAGCACGGTTGGCACTAGTTCGGATGTGGATCCGTGAGTCTAAATGGTAGTAGGATGGATTGTACCAGTTTTCTTAGAGCCGAGTCATTGATGGCTAGTCCGATTTCATCGTTGTTGTGTTCGGTATTAAAGTTAATTGAGTGAGTGTTGAAATGTTATGGCTATTTGACACCTTTCGGCTTAGGGTTTGGGTTAGATGTGCATGATGGCTTTAATAAAACCCGTTAGGTGCTGTGTCATGGTTGAACCGATATTAATGCCATCGTGACGACAATGCCCCGGGTGTTGGGTTGTCTAGAGGGTCATGAAAATGATTCCTCTGGATGCCTAGGGACAATGATGAGCCTCAAAGGTGCGCCGGGTGTCGGGATGCCTGGAGGGTCGTGAAGACTATGCCTCGGATGCCTGGGGACAATGATGAGCCCCGAGAGGTACCCTGGGTGTTGGGATGCCTAGTAGTGTGACGTAACATGTTCCGGATGCTTGGGGACATTATGAGCCCGGAGGTCCTCGTGATGCCAGGTAGGGTGCGAGATGCCTGGAGGTGTGATGTAACATGCTCCGGATGCCAGGGAATTGAAATATGGCCTGGAGGTCCTTGTGATGCCAGTGGGATGCGAGATGCCCGGAGGGATGCAAACACGGGTCCCTCTAGAAGATGTCAGTAGTTAGAATTAAAGTCGAATCAATTATTAAATTGTTCTGACTGTTTATTTGCCTTCTTAGTGTCTCATTTATGTTTTTCTCTTAGAGTTTTGGTATCCTAAGTCGTTTCGTTTTACATATTGCATGTTCAGAATGTTATAGGTCGAGTAGCGGTAGACTTGTGTAATATGGTTTGACAGGCTGTTATTGCTGAGTAGTCATACTCACCCCTTGTGGGACTATCATATTTTAGAGATGTAGCCATGCTTCTTGTAGCCTCGCGTCTTCGAGCATGTTCTATGGCATTCCCATTGACCTGACATGGGACTAGGTGGAGTATGCCGACTTTGATTTTCCGAGCGTCACATTTATCCGGATCACGGTGATCCTCATTGTGGGCGCAGGTCTCACCATGGGCCTTGTACTTATGAGGTTCATTGTCTTGTATGCTCGAGTCAATAGGCGTACGGTGGGGGCCATTACCGCTTTCGGAAAATGATGATGACAGCTCACGTGGGGTCGAGTAGGTGGAGGACCCAAGAGGATGGCAGCACTTTTTTGGACGCCAGGATGTGATGTCAAGATGACAGTGTAGATAGACCGCAGGATAGTTGAACAATTTTGGTTTAGCCAAAAATAGGAACTTTTTGGCCTATATGTACCGACTGTCATATATGAAAATTATAAATAAATAAAAGTGCCTGGTTTATATATCTTGTGCATCATTTAAATTAAGATGGAGTTAGATGCCCGCTTCCACAATGAAACAAGCGCAAGGACTAGGAAAAAGGGAGTGGCGGACCTAAGGATCGAGGATCGTCGGCCGGCCCCTTACGGGAGTGGTATCGAGCTTTGGTCTATGCGGAGTAATAAGGTGTACTAGTTGAAAAAGGAGGTTACAATGATCACACACGATAAGGCACTAGGTATATACAATTGATTTGAATTGAATAACGGGTGATTGATTTCACTCGTGAAGTATCGGTAACGATTGTGAGTTACATTTGCATGCGATAACATTTGTATGTTACTTATATAACCTCGGTAACATGTGAATGTTACTTTTCTTTTTAGTCAATTAGTGACATTGGGTCACTAATTGTTCTTTGAGTAAATACTTGATGACCTGCTGGAAATCATGGTACAAACAGGAAGTTCTCACTCATCAACGATTGAAGCTACGCTTCAAGGGAAGAACCCGAATGGAAGATATTTTGCAAGCACTAGCCAACATAGGGAATTTGATGGAAAGACAAGCTCAACAACAACTAAGAGAGGAATGTCGTACTCAGGGATTGGGCGAAACAATTCTTGAAGTTGAAGCCACCCATGTTTACCGAATGAGAAGTCATTAGGAGGCGGAACAATGGATCAATGGGATAGAAAGGATCTTCTCGGTTGTTGAATTGCAATGGCTTTGAGAAGATAACCTTGACGAGTACTAATTAGAGGGAAACACTAAGTATTGGTGGAGAGCCTCTAGAGACACGATCTTTCCACCTAATACTACAGTAAATTGGGATGAGTTTGTTAGGCTTTCAATAGAAAGCATTTTTTGACTATGCTAGGGACAAGAAAATAACCAAATTTGTTCAAGCTGGAACAAAAGGAGCCGATAGACCAATATAAAGCGAAATTTTCTGAACTATCTAGGTATGCCCCGATTGGTAGAAGACCGAGAGGAGAAAGCTAAGAGATTTTTGAAGGGCATGAGGATGGACATCGGGAGACAAAGCGTGCCTCCGAATATGAGAGATTATAATGAAATTTATGAATGGGCCTAGCTTTAGAATAAGAAGTAATAAGGGAACAAATGGAGTCAGGATGACAAAGGGCACTAAGTGATAACCGATGGGGTAAGAGACCCTATTCAAACCAAGAGCTACCTAGGGATTTTAAGAAAAAACGAAATTTTGGAAATTTCAGGAGGGCCATGAGTGGTCATACTCTAGGTAAAGTGCCATATCAAAATAATTCCTATCAAATGTGTGGTAGACAACATGGGCCATGACCCTGTTTAGAAAACCAGAGGTGTTTCGAGTGTGGGTAGAGAGGTCACTTTAGAAGAGATTGTCCACAAGGAGATCACCGTCGAACGTTAACCGGTGCGACAAGTGCAACAACGTGTAAGCGAGACCACCTTCACAAAGAAACCCATAGAGACCGCTCGCACAATGAAAGGTG